>QGSO01000212.1:0-10102 GCA_011037825.1 Carya cathayensis | reverse complement strand
AGCTAGATGCTTAATTGAAAAGATGGATCTTTTAAGCAACAGGACTAAACAAACTAGATATATGACTGAGAATGTATTATGTTACATCAAATAGAATGACTGACTGAGAATGTTTGTGCATTCACTAATTGGTGTATCGTTATAGGTATTAAGACTTTGGTGAAGTGTGATAAAGTGAAAAAGTTAGGCATGGCAACCACAATTGATGAGGGCTCTTTTGAAGTGGCTCTTTTGTAGTGTTCCAATCTGGAAATTTTATGGCATGAGCTGGTATATGTAAATGATATTAAACACTATTCTAGGATGGGAACAATGAGTGATTCTCGTAAAAGTGAACATAATTACAAATATAGGCTTTAAATTACACTAATTAAGTGCATGCTTGTATGCATGAAAGTTTTAGTTTTGGTGATTTCTTAGATTTTCTTTATAATAAACGTCCACATTCTAAGTTTGTAAATGGATTTAAAACAGAGAATATATGTGTTTAGTTAAGTTTTGTGAATTTGGGGCCAGTTTGTATTTTTTAAAACATAGGGGTAAAAAGGTAATTTACCCCTAATCAAGGGACTGATTTGCAAATTGCTATTTTTTGGGAAATCCAGATTTTAGTAAAATTTATATTAAGTTACATGGAAGACTTTGATCTTAGTTAATTTAATTGTTTCAATAATTTTTTAAGAGGTACCCGTTGGTAATGGTGGGATTAATGGTGTAGTAATTGATTGTTAAATCTATATAAACAGATTTAGCTCTCAGAATATGGGATTAATGGTGTATTAATTTATTGTTATATCTATATAAATAGCTTTGGCTATTTTGTCTTTGTGCTTTATGAATATTGGCTTATCTTGAATTTGTATATCTTCACATTGAATACAGGGAATATTAGGAATCTGGCCACTTGTCTTGATTGCGGCTCTATGCAGAGATAAATCCAACCCTTTTGGCGACTCAGAAAAATGTAGCACCGATGGGATTGCCTATATTTCATTTGGACAATGGGTGGTCCAACTCAACTCTATTTCTCAAGGAAATCAATGGTGTCTAGAATTATTGAGACCCCCAAGAAGCCAAACTTCTACACCATCTACACTCCTCTTAGCTTTTACACAGCTTGCCCTACAATGTAGGTGAAAAAATTTCACTTGTAAATTTAGCTTTCCATTGTGATATGTTGGATGGTTTTATGTAAAACTTAAAAAAATGGCATACCAATGGTGAATTTCAAATATGTACTTTGAGGTTATATGAATGATGTTCAATGCCTAAACTGAATTTCTCTAAATATAGTATTTTCTTATTTATTAACAAGTGTAAGTACCTGTTATGAAGAAAACAAATATCAGGGAAAATACAACATATGAATTTAAAAAATGGGCTGCTGGATTCAAACATTTCCGGCGTATATAATACGCCGGGAAAAAATTTGTCATATTGTTTTGACAATTTCCGGCTATAAAAAGTAGCCACTAAAAGTTTTTTCCGGCAACAAAATGTAGTCGAAACCTAAACGCTGGCAATTTCCTCTCAGCCAATATGATATTTCCGGCTCTGCAACATTAGCCGCAAAATATTTTTTCCGGCTAAAAATATATAGCCGAAATAGTTTTAACGTGGATAATGGATGTTGGCCAAGATAATTGGGACAAAATTTTTGAACATTTGCGGCTATTTTTATTGTCGCAAATATGCTCCATTTCTGGCAATTGTTATAATAGCCGGAAATACTTTTACTTGGCTCTGTAATAGCGGCTATTCTTTGGCACTTTTAAATAGCCGGAAATATGTTTTACCGGCTATTTATACTAATATTTCCGGCTACTTTGATCGCCGGAAATGGCCTAATTTTTTGTAGTGCGTGCGGCTTAGATGCGCTTTTCCGGCCAAACGGCCAGCCGGTTGGGGGAGATCTTCGGAGGGGTGGTACACCGGAGGGAGGGGAAGTTTTCTGGGTGGGTGGTGGAGGCCACGCCGCCGGCAAGTGGCGGTTCTGGGCGGAGGAAGTTTTCGGAAACAGGGAAAAAATCTGGGTTGGTGCAGCTACTTTGAGCGGCTCGTGGCGGCTAACGGTGGCTCCGATGACTCTGAAAATTGGAGGGGTTGTAGTCTGCCGTGAGAGGAAGAGAATGGCGGGGGTGGTGTAAGACACCTCCACTGAACGGCAGAGATACGGCTGGCCAAAGGTGGCTGCGCGGGAAGGCAAAAGTGCAGGGGAGAGAGGGCTGGACGACGCACGGCACGGGGAAGAGGAAGAAAAAGAAGAAGAAAGAAAAGAAAGAAGGAAAAGGAGGAAAAGAAAAGGAAAAGAATGAAAAAGAAAAAGGAGAAAAAGAAAAGAAGGGAAAAAGAAATGAAGTCAAAACTTCACTTCCGGGATCCAGAAACTGATCAGCCGAAAACGATATAAAAACATAAAACGACTAAAATAAATTAAACACTACATCAAATAAATAAATAAACACCAAGAAAATATTTTAAACACATCGTCAAGCTAAAATAAAATAAATAACTAGCAAAAACCAACTGTTAAATTTTTAAAACCAAAAACGAGCTAAAATCAATTAAACAGCAATTTAAATTCAACAGCCAATAAAATCCAATTAAAATCCGATAATTTAAAATAAAAGCACTATAATATTAATTAAATTAAATTATTCATTCAGTGAAAATACACGTAAAAACGGGTCATCACAATGAATAGTGCCGCACTATAGTACCCTTCACCTAAACAAGATAAAACCCTAAACTAAAATTTTCAAAATCTTTCCCAAAATACCCCTGGGCAAAATAAAGGCATTCCCAAAAGAACCCCAGCTGAAAATTAAAACAGTCCCTAAACTACCCTTAAAAACTTCTCTTGAAACCCTAGTTCATAAAACATAAAACATATTTGGGCCAAACATACTCAAACCCAAATATTCAAAAAATCCTAAGTCATGTCTTCCATAACTTATATCACATGGATGAAAATTGGATCTCCTTCTCTCAAGTCCAACTTGAATGTTGGCCATAGCTTGTATCACATAGATCAAAACTAGATCTCCTTCTTTCAAGCCCATTTTAGATGTTAGAGTCTAGCTAGCTTCGTCCCAAGTAGATTGCACCAATTCTTGCATTGCTTTCCTGATATTCTTAGCTCTTGGCCTTACGATTGGCCCATTTGGAACTTGCAAGGGATTTTTAAAACTCAATCTACCTTGGGGCCCATCGATTATGTCATCTATTTGTGCTATAGGAAACCACACTAAGGTGTAGTGGAAGCTCAAATTTGAGCCATTTTTAGCGCTTCCACTAGCATTAAAGCCTTCCACTTGAAAGGTCCCAGTGTTGGAATTAAAGCCCCAGCCTTCAGAATTGAAATATGCTCACCTGGGTCCAGAAAATTCATTTCCATTAGTAATTTCTTCTCAATTAACTCTTGACCAAAAGAATAAGTTACCGACCATGTTGAGACAACATAAAGCAACCATTGGTTGGTCCATTACTTACATCAAAGGTATAAGCCCTCTTACTTGCACCCATAGGATATATTTAGAAAAAGACTCAAAACCTTCTAGGGAGATGCTAAGGAGACTAAATCCTATAATGAAGGAAGTAGTAAAAGCTGAGGTTTTGAAACTTTTAGACATAGGCATCATATATCTCATTGCAGATAGCAAATGAGTTAGTCCAATCCAAGTTGTTGCAAAAAAATATGGGGTCACTGTGATAGAAAATAACAAGGGGGAGTGAGTGCCTACTAGGGTGACCACAAGCTGGAGAATGTGTGTAGACTATAGGAAGCTCAATCCAGCCTCTAGGAAGGACCATTTCCCCTTGCTTGTCTTTGACCAAATTTTAGAAAAAGTAGTGGGACATGAGTACTACTGTTTCTTACATGGGTTTTCTGGATATTATGAAATTGAGATAGCCCCTAAGGACCAAGAGAAAACCATATTTAATTGTCCCTTTGGCACGTTTGCTTTCAAAAGAATGCCATTTGGGCTATGCAATGCCCCGGCTACTTTTCGAAGATGCATGCTAAGCATCTTTAGTGATTTAATTGAGGATATTGTAGAAGTATTTATGGATGATTTTTCAGTCTTTGGAAAATCATTTGATGCTTGCTTGGCTAACCTACAAGTTGTTTTGACCAGATGTGAGGAAAACCAGCTGCTGTTAAACTGGGAAAAATGCCATTTTATGGTTCAGCAGGGCATAGTTCTTGGACACATTGTGTCCTCAAGAGGCATTGAGGTTGATAAGGCTAAAATAGAATTAATTTCAAACTTGTCTATGCCTAGGAATGTAAAGAATGTTAGGTCATTTTTAGGCCATGCTGATTTTTATAAAAGATTTATAAAAAATTTTAGTCATATCTCTAAACCTCTTTGTTAACTTCTTATGCATGATGTCGAGTTTAAATGGACCAATGAATGTTACAACTTTTTTGATCAATTGAAATTTTTCCTCACCACTGCACCCATTGTTCAACCCCCTGATTGGACACTACCTTTTGAATTAATGTGTGATGCTAGTGACTTTGCGGTAAGAGCTACACTTGGGCAATGCAAAAATAAGATGTCACATGTCATCTATTATGCTAGTAAAACCTTGAATGCTGCCCATAGAAACTACTTTACCACAGAAAAAGAACTCCTTGTTGTTGTATTTACTTTGGATAAATTTAGATCTTATTTGCTTGACTCTTCTATCACCATATTTACTAACCATGCAACACTCAAATTTCTCTTATCCAAAAAAGATACAAAACCAAGGCTAATAAGGTAGATTCTCTTACTACGGGTATTTGATCTCACAATAAATGATAAAAAGCGGGTGGAAAATGTGGTGGCGGATCATTTGTCTCGACTTACATCTGAAAATTTTGAACACTCTCCCTTAATTTCTTATTATTTTCCTGATGAACAATTATTTTTAGTTGAAACTTTACCATGGTATGCTAACCTTGTAAATTTTCTGGTCATAAGAAAACTCCTTCTCATTGGACTGCTCAGGACATCAAGAGGCTGAAATCTGAAACTAGGTATTTTTTCTATGATGATCCATACCTCTTTAAGTACTGTTCAGATCATATTATTAGGAAGTGTATGCCTAATACTAAAATTTCTGGTGTGCTGTCCTTCTATCATTTAGAAGCTTGTGGTGGGCATTTTTCAGCCCACAAAACAATAGCTAAAATCCTTCAAAATGGATTTTATTGGCCTTCTATGTTTAAAGATGCATATAGCTCTTGTAAGGCCTGTGAACCCTATAAAAAATTTGGGAGTATCACTAGGAGAAATATGATGTCTATGCAGTCAATATTAGTGATTGAAATTTTTGACTGTTTGGGATAGATTTTATAGGTCCATTTCTCCCTTCTTATGGCTATTTGTATATCTTGCTTGCAGTGGACTATGTTTCTAAGTGGGTTGAGGCAATCCTTTGCAAAAATAATAACCATCAGGTGGTTTTAAAATTTTTGAAGGAAAACATTTTTGCAAGATTTGGCATGCCTAAGGCCATTATAAGTCATAATGGTATCCATTTTTCTAATAAGCATTTTTCTACCTTAATGAAGAAATATGGCATCCATCAAAAAGTTTCCACAGCTTACCATCCTCAAACTAATGGCCAAGCTGAACTAGCTAATAGGGAAATAAAAAATATTCTTGAAAATACAGTTGGCCCTAACAAAAAGGACTGGTCATTGCGTTTAGTTGATTCTCTTGGGGCTTACAGAATAGCCTATTAAACAATTTTTGGGCATGTCTCCATATAGACTAGTGTATGGTTAGGCTTGCTATCTTCCTGTAGAGATAGAAAAGAGGGCATATTGGGCCATTAAATAGTTCAATTTCAACATTGACCAAGCGGGTTCTATAAGAAAATTGCAGATGGCTTAATCAGATGAGCGTAGAATAGATGCCTACAATAATTCCAAGCTGTCCAATGGAAGGATGAAGAAACTTCATGATCAACATATCCAACGCAAAACCTTTGTGCCTGAGCAACAAGTGTTATTATACAATTCTCGATTACACTTGTTTCCTAGCAAATTAAGGTCTCGGCGGAGTGATCCATATGTGGTCAAAAATGTCTTTCCCTATGGTGTTGTGGAGATCATGAATCCTCAAAATGGTAACATGTCAAAGTTAATAGTCAAAGACTCAAACCCTTCATTTCTAATTTCTTAGATGAAGAGTCTACTCTAAATTTGTTGGACCTAAATAATAATCCAGTTGTAGAATCAAGTTGATTTGGTTTCCTGATCTATCACTTATTTCTCCTATGTTTTTTTAGTTAGATTTTTTGTTTCTTCTTTCTTCTTTGGTTATTCTTTTCACAACTCAATCAGGTATGTTCTCTCACAACCTCTTTGCTGGTTCTCTTTTTTTCCTATAGGCATTTCGTTTTGTTGCTCAATTTCTTTTAGTGCTCTTTCTCTCAAACATTTTTAAAGTATGACATAATGCTACAGTCTACTGGGGGGGAGAGAATTTAGTTTTTTTTTTCCATGTCTTTGAAAGTGCTATGAATGAGTTAGTAGCAGATTAACACCCTTGTTTCTAAACATGTTGTGCTCTGAGTCAATTTGCTGAGGTTATAGAACATTTAAAATTCAATTATACTCAGAAGTTAGGTCAAAAGGAACGTTTATCCAGTTTGTTTAGTTGCTTAAACCAAGGGATAGCAGTTAAAATCTTGCTAAGCACACACACACATACTGAAGAATTAGAAAGACTCTAGTGTGCCATTACTTGTTGATTTACATTCCAGTTGTGTGGGGTCCAATGAACCATATCCTATTGGCTTAGGAAGAAATCAGATAAATCAAATGAGAAAAGGGACAAGCCAGGGATAAGAATAAATAAATAAACTCATATATAATTTTGTGTATTAGAAAAGGCTGCCTATTACCGGGGCCCTCTAAAAAAAGAATAGTCTTTTAAAGTGTAATAGCGTGAAAGCCAACAATACAATGGTTCTGAATTGGAGTAAGACCATGTGGTCATCTCAAATCTTCTGCAGTGATTGAAACTTCTAATGTCTCTTGGTAGTCGACTCTAAAATTTTAACCCTAGTCCCATGCACTGAAAGAAACAATATTTTATTGTACTTATCCCTTTTGGTTTTTTAACTAAATAGTGTATGAACCTTTTTATTGGCACTAAATTTCTTATCAATATATTTCTGGTGTTCTTAGCTTTAGTTAAGTTTTGAATCATAGCATGAGTTCTTGTGCTTTAGTTGGGAACCTCCTTCTTCTTTGATCTAAATCATTTTATTTGCTAGGGACTAGTAGAAAGTCAGGGGGGGTGTCATAAAAAGGAAATTATGTTATTTTAAATGTTGTTACTACAGTTGATTAATTAAGTTTTATTGGCAAAAGAGTATTTAATGAATAGCAGATGGGCTATTGACATGGGTAAAGATTGTTTACTCATTTAAAATAAGATTGGGTTCAGTTTTACTTAACTTAGGCAAATATGGGCTTACGTTTTGTGTGTATTGCATATGAGAGCCCACGTAAGTTAAAGGAGAAAAAATTTCAAGGCTTGGTCACGAGAGGCAAAGGAGAAATAGAAGGTGAGAGAGAGAGAGAGAGAGAGAGAGAAGAGGAGAGAGGAGAGAGAGGGGGGGTGTTACGGAAGGATGAGGCACACGTAGATGTCAGTGGCAAGGAAAGAGAGTGCGAGAGGAAAATCGCGCATAAAAGGAGAGTTAGAGTCCAGAGAGAAGGGCAGTTAGATACGATTTCATTTTTCTCTAGTTTTACATTCCAGAAACTTTCAAGAATTTCTAGAGTTTTTCATTTTGGTGAGACATAGTGTTGATGATGGTAAACTTAGGCTAATTTCATAGCCTGGGTTGCAGTAAAGCTTTCTTTTGCTTACTTTATTTGCTGGATTTATGTAGTTCTTGAATTTTTCACTTCACTGCATCGAGAATCAGATTTTGAAAATGGGTTTCTGTAAGATTCTTTCACTAGTGCTCTTGTTCTGTTGTAGACACTAGGCACAGCAGAACCTTGAATCAATCGAGGTGTCTCCCATATGAGTGTTAAAACAAAATTTGGTTGATGTTTAGTGATGTATTCTTACAAAGTCTTGGTACATGAACTCTGAGTTTATGATCTTCAAATTGGTTTTTATTAATGCCTTGAATGGATTAATAAGTGATGGGTGGTACCCAGGAATTCTTGTGAAGAAAGAAGTCAAGGGAAATCTTAAAACCATAACCCAGGTGTCTGTTAAATTGTTTCTACTAATTCTGCAATTTTCAATTCTCCAATTAAAATTCTGGTTGCACCTTAGTGAGGTTATAATTACAGCTTGTTATAGGATAATTTTTTTTATTATTATTATTGCTTGAGTCTATACTTTCAAAGTCTAAATTGTCTTTACAAAAATTTCCAAATCCGAGACTCAATGAAATTCCATCACACATTTCAAATGGCAACAAATCCTTCATTGTAAATAAGTCATTTACTGGTTCATTTTCCCATTTTCATACAAAACTCATTTCCCACTTGATTCATCATCCAAATTCTTTTTAAATCCGAATCCTCACAATTTCACATAATTAATTTGCTGGAAACCCTCTTGCCCTTGTGGAGATGACCTTGGGTGCTGCCTGTTATTACAACTAGTACGCTTCTGCACTTAGGAGTAATAGTTTGGAAGCCATCAAACTCGTTAGAGGAATGGACTCTTGATACCATATAGAAAAGGAAATATTTCTAGAGCTCTCAATGGAAACTTTAACACACGGTTTCTGTATTATTCATCAAAAACTTTTTATACAAGGCTATCAATCTATCTAAGGAAATATACAGCCATAACAGAGATTCTATCTAAGGAAATATACAGCTATTACATCAGTTACAGAGTATCGACCTTGAACGTTATTCTTGATTTGTGTCACATTCCTTAATAAACGTGACAAGTAACGTGATAATTTATGGCTTTCGAACCGTAATACGACCACCAACCACTAACAGCCACACGGCAACTAACCACATAAATTTTGTCGTCGTTTCCAACCAATCGATGACTCCATGCCTGTGGTGCTCGTTTTCTCCCTCTGCCACGAAGCCACTGAACCGTTATTCTTGATTTGTGTCACCTTCCTTAAGAGCATCCCCATTGGGTTCCCCATCCCCATCCCTATAATTTAACTCAAATATTCATTTTCTCAAATTTTTCTCTAAAATTTATTTATCTTCTAAAAACCTCCTACATCCCATTCTCCATCCCTATCTCTATTATTTTAAATAATATTTCTCTAATCTTTTTTTATTACTTCTTTCTCTCTCTTCCATTTACAATCTTAACTACTAACTATTTTATCTTATTATCTTTTTTTTAAATATTATTTTCTACTAAATATTTATTGGAGATTTTGACTATCCAATACAATATTTTATATTTAAATTGAAATTCGAATTATAAAAATCAGCTATTTTTTTTTTAATTAGTGCATTTTCTAACGTGATGGAAAATTTAATTAAAAGAATACTCAATATCTCTAATGAAAAATCCTAATTTCACGTATTGATGATAAAATTTATTAATTTTATTAAATGGTAATATTTTTTGTCTTTTCTCAAACGGTAATATTTTTTGTTTTTTCTCAAACGGTAACTTTTTTTGTCTTATCTCCAACGGTAACATTTTTTGTCTTCTCTCTAACGGTAACATTTTTACTCCTTTATAAATACGCAAACTCAAGCCTCATTTCCTCCATAGAACCAAACAGAAATTGTATCATTTGATCTCCTACTCCTTTCATCAAATGGCTCGTACTTTCTTTCGCAAATTATTGACATACGTATCCTCTGAAGATGATAGCGATGTTCAAAGTATGGAGGTGGATGGACAGTCATCCAGATGACGTAGCAATAGCCAACGTCGTAAGTTTATTCGGCGTGATTATATTCAGGGACACGAGCGCCTATTTCGTGATTATTTCGCTGAAAATCCAGTATATCCCTCGAATCTATTTCGAAGGAGATTTCGGATGAGTCGTCCCCTATTTCTTCGTATTCTAAATGAAGTAGAGTCTTACGAGCCATACTTCATCCAGAGAAGAGATAATGCTGGCCGACTCGGTT
>QGSO01000211.1:1560790-1571711 GCA_011037825.1 Carya cathayensis | reverse complement strand
GTTTCTTTGCTCTCCCCCCTTCCTCTGCCGAATCCTTCTTCTCCCCTCTCAAAACGAATCATTTTTCTCTCCTCGTCGACTCTGCTCTCCTCCGACGGCTTAAGCAAGAACATTCACTGTAAAGAGAAGCCGTGCAAACCCAATGATAATAAAGTCGCAATCTCAGACCGAAAAAATAGGATAGCAATCGGTGGAAGAAACACAGAGAAAAATTAAATGAAACACGGAGGAAAATATGGAATCCGGTCAAAAACAAAACAAAAGGAAATTCTACTCTAAAGAGTGAAAAATCTCCCAGTCTTGAAGGGATTCCAACAAGTAGAGAGATTTAAAAAAGCTGATGCCCGCACTAGATCGAACACGTAATCATCACTCTGGGCAACTTTTTCCAGTTTTTAACTCCTTGGTTTGCTTTCTCTTACTTTGATTTGTTATTTTTTTTTAATTCTAGTGGCTCGTATTCTCCTAGATCGTATTTTTTTGGTTTAGAGAGTTTTTAAAACCACTGCTTCATCAAAGCAAAAGGCCATTTGACTTTCCTTGGTTGATTGGAGTTCTGTGAAAGACTGTAGAGATGTACTGCAACACCGTTGGAGGGGTGAATCGTGGAAACGTGGGGAGGAGAAATTCAAATCAGATGCTTTGGAGAAAAAGTGGAAAACGTGGGAATTAGAGAATAGGGAAGAAGAGAAGAGAAAAACACGTTTTACTGTAAAGAGAGAGAAAAAATAAATAAATAAAAAAACCACGTCACTGGTGTGTGGTGTTGGAGAGTTCGGGGCAGATGAGTAGACTTTCTCATTTATGTAACCTATTTAACTTGATTAATATAATCTCATATAAATATTGAAATTTATATTTATTAGTAGTTACAATATCTTAAAAAAATAAGATTATTTATTAAAAAAAAATCAGTAATTTTCAAATTGAACTGGTTTAACATATTAATAATATATTTTTAAAAAAATATCCATTAATTTTGTATCATATTCTTGTTAAATTTAAGGACCATGTCAATATTGCCAATCCCTGGATGGTTAGCGAGAGTCGTCGCGTGCATGGGCTTAATTCCTACATACTTTTGACATTAGTAGAACGGCGTAGACCTAACAGTACCGCGCATGAAGATTTCGAGCAGTTTGAATGTTTGACTTCCGGGTCATATTTCTCAGCTTACAATTGCTGGAACGGTGTATAAAAGCGACTTTTACAAAGACTCATTCTATAAAGAATTGCGAACTTGCTGGTGTAGAAGTAATTTTAATATGGTAAAAATGATATTTCTCGCCTTAGAATTTGTAAATCTCATTTATTCTCTTTAAAAAAATAAATAAATACGAGACTTACATAAAAAAAAATCATTTTTTAGTATTGGATTCCATTTTTTTTAAAGGATCGTTACTCATTATTCTAATTTTTATCATCCTCTCATCATCTCATGATGTGTCATTAGATGATTGGAAACTATTTATTATATTTCACTTGTGAACCTATCATTTAATGCCATATCATGGGATGATGAGAGGATAATAAGAATTAAAATGATGAATAGATTTTTTTTCTTTTCTTAAAGGGAATAGACAAAATTTATACATTATAAAATTACTATATGTAACATTACTGATCACTGTATATTTAATAGATGATAACTTTTAATTTAATTGAAATGTGTCTTTTTCATAAAATTAGTTAAATTTTCTTCGCATGACCCTATTAATTAAAGGAATAGAATCTTCAAATCTCTTGTTTGTAATGTCAATTGTGGTGTGTCTACCTTTTCTGGGATTTAGATGATTCTAATATCAAGAGTGCTCATAATGATGTTTTCGCGACTTTCAGAGTCTCAGAGGAGGAGGGAGGGGAGGGGGAGGGGGAGCAGAGGAACTCGATTCTCTTTTGGGATTAGACCGTTTTCAAATAAACCGGGTTTGCCACATCATTAAAGTGTGTGGTGTATGTGTCCAAACCGGCCTAAGAGTAGAATTTCTCTACATAAATATATGGGATTTACTAGGGAGCAGTCACTATTCATGCTGCACACCACGCACTTATAAGTTTTTATAGGGTGTATGGATGCTTTTCATAGAATATATAGATATTTTTTATAGGGTGTGTGGTGTGCAGTGATGAATAGTGACTGCTCTCAATATTTTCTCTAAATATATTAGTTCAATTCATTTATATAGAATGAGCTTAAATGAGTTTAGTCTTGTTGACATGTTTTTAATTAATTATTTAACAAGTGATATGACACAATCCATTCTCTAAATGAATTGGATTAAAACTTCAAAATTTGACACATTTAAAAATTTAATTAATTGAATTTAACTTGACCAATACGATGAAACGCTCGTAACTTGACACAACCCAAAACACGAATTGCGAGTCAACCGTACGTCCTTCATCATCACAGATTCACATGATCACCGGCCTGCATCATTAATTATAAAAGCACTACAACACACATCAAAAAAACCCCACCACAACAACTGCAAGTCTGCACCACCACTCCTAGCTCCCCTCCCAACTTCTAGCTAGCCATGGCGGAGAAGAAGGAGCAGGCCAGACCACTGGCCCAAGCCACGGACCGCCTTAGCAGCGGTGACGGCGACGAGGAGGCCAACCTACGCAAACAAAAAACAAGGCGTAAAAGGTGTATGATCAAATGTTGCGGCTGTATCGTAGCGTCTGTGCTAATTCTAGTTGCCGTGATCTTGATTCTGATATTCACCGTTTTCCGCGTCAAGGACCCGACCGTCAAAATGAACAGGATCTCTGTCACCAGGTTGGAGCTGATCAACCGAATGACACTTGTGTTCGGCGTCAACATGTCGCTGGCAGCAGATGTGTCGGTCAAAAATCCGAACGTGGCGTCCTTCAAATATAAGAACACGACCACAACGTTGTTTTACCGAGACATGGTTGTGGGCGAGGTACAAACACCACCAGGGAAGGCAAAGGCAAGGCGAACCATGCATTTGAATATAACAGCGGATATTATCGTCGACCGCCTTATGTCCCAGTCCAATGTTCCAGATTTGCTAGCAGATGTGAGATCAGGGCTTTTGACCGTGGGAACCTATTCAATAATACCAGGCAGAGTGAAAATGTTGAGCATTATCAATAAGCATGTTGTTTTGAGATTGAATTGCACCGTGACCGTCAATATTTCGAGCCTGACGATTCAAGATCTGGATTGCAAGCGGAAGGTTAGCCTTTAGGATATACACACAAATTTATGGCCACTAAAGTTTATTATATAAATTTATATAGTGAAATGACTTGTGTAAATTTAGGATGTAAAAGTCCTGCGTATTTTAATAAGTTATATAAACATGAGATTTATATGAAAAAAAAAAAATTACTTTTAAACGCCAAATAAAGTGCACGAAATTTATATATCTTACGAGTAATGTATGTAGCATTACATATATATATAGGGTAATTATATTTTGGATATAAGTGTTCTTTGTACACTTTATAATGTGTTTACCCATGCAGACTATTCATATTATTTTTAATTATTCACTACAAGTAAAGTGACTATTTGTAACGAATTATATTAGAAGATAATGATTATTTGCAATAAAAACAGATTCATTTTAATAGAAAATAACTGACAACGACTAAACAGTTTTCTTGTAGTGATTCTTTATTCATCGTTAATATTAGGTACTGTCATCAAATAGTTTAAGTACTCAAATTACAACTAACTAAAAATATCCATACAAGTTTTTAGATAACTTAATTAGGTTCTGGCCTCTGAGTCCTTCGAGGATTTCTCGAGGAACAAGCAGCTCTCTAGGAGCAAGAACATAGTTTAAAAGTAGAGATGAAATGTCTAAAGAGAAAAAAATAAGTGAAATGGGCTATAATTATATGATCATCTGCAAATTAGTCATGCATGGTCTAAATTAAATAGTCTGGCTCGGCCTCTCTAAGAAAAAATTAAGCCTTATAAATTAGCCGCCAATTTCATTATTAACCAGGGTATTGTACTGTATTTTTTCTCTCTCCGTGTGTATATATATAGTCAATAGGTTGGAGAGGTTGAATAACATGTCTCTATCACTATAGATAGGGGTGCTACCCCCGCCTTACCCTCACCTAGATGTCAAGGGAGGGTTGGTCCTCAACTCCTCGGGTCGTCCCTCGCCCCACCTGTGCGCCTAGATGGGCCAAAAACTTATTTTATTTTCCTATTTTTTGTCGAGTGTAAGATGAAAATTATAGGTATAGCTTAGATTATTTACAGCCGGCTGACGAACACAGGAATATGAAAGTCTTAAGCTATGTTTAGATGTCGACATCATCAAATCATTTTAATTCATTTTAAATTAATCATTAACGAGGCTCACTACTTTTTCAATTTCTCATAAAAAGTAAAACATATATCAAATTATTTCATACATTTAAATACATTTCAATGAAACTAATAAAATATTATTATTTACAGATCTACTCTAATCATCTGAAATAATTCAACATTTAAATGTAACCTTAATGTGTTTCGACAATTGGATCATGGTGAGGAAGATGGTAATGACTAATTAGTCGAGCAGGGCTTACTGATTCGGTAAGCTTGGTATGACCGATCAAGATCTATAGACAGTTCGATCCTCTATTAAGAAACTTATAAAAACCCTCGCCGTCTCTCTATAGGTTACAGGCAGGCGCTAGTCTTAAAAAATTAAAAACCATATTAGATGGAGTTAATTCAAAAGAGAAATGTTAAAAAAAAAATTCAATCTTACGCTATATAATTTTCATGTAATTTATCATTTTTATCATTTTATTTAAATATAAACATATTTAAGCATTAAGATAAAAAGTTAAAAATAATAAATTGTATATTAATTAAGTGAAATTGTATGGTGTAAAGTTTCCTAGCTTACAAGTGAAATTATAACATTTTTCAATTCTAAACATCTTTAGAATTTTTATAAGTGTGAATCTTTATGTATTTATTTTACAGCGCACGTCAAAATCTCTTTAAAGATTAGATTTGAAAATGGTTACTATAAAAAAAATTGTAGAGAGAGAGAGAGAGAGAGGCATTTTGTTTGTACTTTCAGTGCCTTAATTATTAAATTAAGGTAGGTACAACTCTCATTAAAGAATCTCATCGATTGGATACATAATTGGCTAGAGCAATGGAGATCAGTTATTTAATTAATGGCAACTTTCCTACCACGTGGACACTACAGAGGTCATGAGTTTACCCATTTACTACCCCTTCTTTTAAGCTTGCAACCAAGTAATTTGCCGACCGATATCAATAGAAGGCGATGTCCAATCTGTCTTTTTAATTTTAGAATGTAAAGACTATTTTTTTTTGGTCGATCTCTCCGATTATATAAGACATTCAAATGCATGCGAAAGACTATCAAGATTGAAAATTTATCAAAATCCATCGACCTCAGAATCGATGTGCGTACTCAATGACGCAATGGACAGCAATAAACTACGTATTTAGAAACCTACCCCTTGTTTCTATCCCTCAATGCTTTTTGTATATGAATAGTGGAAATGATCCACCTCAAACTTTATAACTATCTCTTTTATTTTATATATTAATTAAGCTTGATTAGAAAAATAAAAAGTAATTTGCCTACCGGGTAGCCATGCATCCAGGCTCTAGAGGTAAAGAAGTTTGGGTTAGGCCGAAAAACCGATCGAACTAGACCGGATTGAAAATGTAAGTGGTTGGTTTCGATTCCACATATGGTGGATCAAATGGGTTTCGGTCTGGTCTCGGAGTCTGATTTTTGGATCAGACCAAATTAGTATATATATTTTTAAAATATTTTTTATATATATTATATTATTTATATATAGTAGCTATATAAATTAATTATATAATTTTCATCTAATCTATTATTATTGATTATATAAAATGTTAAATAATATATGCTATCAAGTAATAATATATTATAAATCATATAATAATATATGTAGATACATAATACATTCATACATATTCCACTATTTACACTTAATTTAAGTAATTAAGTAATTTTTTTAAAATACATAAGTTGCAAGCAAACATAAATAATCTATGTACAATAAAATTATTTGATATTCATTAACCATATATAATATGTTAAAATTTTTATTTTTAATATAGAACATTATTAATAATTATGGATACTAAAGTTTAAGTTAGTAAGTAATAACTATTCACATGATAAATATAATTATAGTTAAATATTTTTTTAATGAGTTAGTTACATAATCCACATTAATAATTCACTTTATTTTAATTTTATTAATTTAAATTAATTTTTTATTAATGAACTTTTTAAAAAAAAAAGATTAAATAAAATAAACAAAATAACTAGGCGTATCGGATTGATAACTAACGTCCAATCTAATCCACTAAAAGTGATTGGTCCGGTCGATTCGAAAAAATAATTAACCAAGAGTTTCCATTCATCATCCCCCAATAGAACCAATTTACACCGCTGGCGCAATGCAGCTGAAGAAAGAAGAAACAAACAAAATGAGAACTCTAAGCCCTAAGAGCATTAGCCATTGTCAAGTCCAAAGTTTAGATAAAATTTTACTTTTTGCCCATAATTTATTAACTTTTAGCTAGATAAGTCCATAATGAACTAGTCATCTTAAAATCTAAATAATAATATAATATTATATATTTTAATAATATTTGATAATTTTTTTTAATATTTTGTAAATACACTTCATATATTAATTAATAATTTTATTAAAAAATAAAATTATTATTTTTCAACTATTTTTTCTCTTAACCTAATTATTCAATAAATATATTTTACCAACCATTCACCCAACAATCACATATACAAACATGCTAACATTTCTTATACCTAACATTTACATTTAGAAAATTTTTTGAAGCAAGCTCAACTTCATTAAACTAAAAAGATGATGCAAGAGGAGGGGGTGAGGTTACCCAACAAACACCCCAAAGTAATAAATAACAGTACGAAGTGGTGGAAAAAGACGAAAAAAAATGGGTTTATTTGGGACCAAATTTTTTATCCCTACCTATGTCCTACAATAGTTTGTCGTCTTATAAAAAGACAGAATTAAGGTGTTCGCATAAATGCGAACAATGGAACCACAGTTGATGGCGGTGGAACCTCTGCCGGAAGCGATGAAGATGGTGGGTGTACTGTCACTTATTGTCTTGAGATGGTTTTTGGAGAATTCCAAGATCACTCTTGCAATATCACGGTTTAGGGAAAGCGGTAATATATGATAGCAACTAAACTCTAAGCCGAGTCACCGGCGAAGAGCCAACACAATCATTGTCGGCGCACGCAAGACACGCGCCACCTAAAGAGATGAATGGAAGGGCATATCCGAAGGATTTGAGGCCTCTGAAGCTAATGGGGCCATGTGTGGGCTCAAAAGCCGCTCTAGGACCCAGCTGCGCATGGAAAACTCACACGACAGGGGTTGCGTATGCAACGAACATTCTGTGCATAATCGCTATTTTCTTCCGTGAACATGAAGATCGATGACTGTAGAAGCTAGAAAGGTGGCACTTGTTGGTCAGATGTTGCTAGAAAGTAGGAGATCGGCGAGGGTAGGTGCTATGGAGAGAAAGATAAAGAAAAAACTATGGGAAATAGACAAACGAAAAAGCATAAAACTGGAGAAGCCTCTGGGCTAGTTAGGGGAGGAGGTGGACAAAGCCGAAGCTCTAAACCCCCTCTGTCCAGTGAAGGGGAGTAAATCCTAGAAGTTGGCCAGAGAAAAACGTTTGTTAGAGAGGAAAAAAAAATTAGAGAGAATTTGTCTACCATATTTACATTTAGAATTTAGTTGAAGCCATCAAATATATGATGCCAACAAACATAGATAGCAAAATGACATGCAAAGATTATCAAGCTGCCAAGAGAAAATGAATTCCTTTGTGGCACCATCAATAATGGTTGAGTATCACATGCTTGTAATACAAAATCACATATATCATCTGGTTTACATCTATTCTAACTTGCAAGGAGCTAGAAAAAATAATAATAATCACCAAAGTCACATATATCATTTGGTTTACAGCCAATCTATAATAGAAGCATGTGATGCTTCGAGATATTAGTGGCTATTCTTTTATCAACTTCTTTTTTTATCAGTCTAAGCTCCACTTTCAACTCCACCATTTTCATAAAACACTTTACTAAGATCTACCTACAAAAGGTAGTTTATAGCAAAAAGCAAAAATATGATCAAAAGGTCAACATAATTCACTCTAACCTTTAACAAGACATACTCATTTGGTTCAATACTCCACTTTTCATTAGATTAGACAGACACATAATCATGGCTAAACATCCAGCACTAGTTTTCATAAACAATTAAATGCATATCTCAATATAGCAACTCATACTAATGAAATCACCTTGTCAAATTTAACTTATGAATTTTAACTTCTGTAAAATGTAACATTTAGAAAAATTCAATAAACTTTTCTTGAGTGGACTACGTAAAATGAGGGCAAAACAGCACACTTCATCGTAATCATGTTCCATGAATGATAACCATCAACAGAAGAAACAAAACTTCCCAACAAAACATATAGGAAACTATGATTTGAATTTTAAAAAATAAATACATAGATAGAAAGAAGCATATAAATGCATCTAAACCAAGTTTACCTTAATTGATGTTGCTAAGACAGGAAGAAGATGACTGTGTGTTGGCCTTGAATCCATCATTGACATCCATGTTCACAGAACATAACAGATTATTCAATAGAAGGAAAGAGAGAACAATCACATAAAAAACTCATAACTTTAAAATTAATTTACATGTGGTCAATGGCACAATGACACAACAATATAATTTGTCAATAAACATTTACCCAAATCGCACAACGGTAGTTGTAGATTTGCTCCCCCTAGAGAGTGCTACCATATAGGGTATTTGCAAGGTGATTCATGTAGGAAATCACACAACTTTCTGGATGACATTTTACCGGCAAGGAAAGGGATTCAACAAATCAATGATCTTTACAAGGAGTCACACATGGTGATTTAATCACTCGATGAAGAGAAAAGAAGAATTGAAGAAAATAGAAAGAGAAGAGGGAGAGGAGAGACTTAGAGAAAATGCACAGAGAAGAGGCAGAGAAGAGCAAGGAACAGAGACTTACCAACACAGGCCTGGAAGACGACCGAAAGATAAAAGGGGACGAACAAGGAAGCTAGCGGGTGAAGAAAAGCAAGGCAAAATAACTCTAGAAAGCTTTTGGGTTGAAGAGAGAGAAAAGAAAAAGGGAAAGAAAGAGGAGGAGGTTGATGAAAATAATAAAATAGTCTGATGGAGAGTAAACAGTAACTCGCCAATAATGGAGAGCACTCAAGAATTAATATAGCTCATATGTTGAGCTTTGGACCATTGGCTAGTCCAATGTAAAATCTTTTTGACAAGTATTGCCAAATTATGGACTTGTATTGGCATTTGACTATGCCATTACCAATACCAATGGCATTTGACTAGGCCATTGGCAATGGCCTAGCTATTTGTCAATGCAAGTCCAAAAATTAACTAAATGTGAGAAAAAAAACATCTATATTGGACTAGCTAAAGATACAAAGTTTGACATTTGTGCTACAAAATTTCTTAGCTCCTCTCTAAGTCTGGCGAGGTACAGTTCTAGAACCAAACTTCTATTTTATTATTTCTCTTCCTCCCACTCAGTCTTTCCCTCGTTTATTCTCTTTCTTCATCCTGAAACCTCCCCATTTCCTCTTCCTCTTCTTTCTTTCTCAGGAAACTATTTTCTCTTCTTTGACCAAGGCAATCCCCCTTCTTTCCATCATTCTTTTCTTCTTCAACCCACAAGCTTCATTCTCTCTGTCTCGCTCTTCTTCAGCCCCATTCTCGCATACCTACCTCTCTCTTCTTCAACCCACAAGTATCCCCTTCTCTCCAGCGGTCGCCTTCGTCGCCGTCGTCTTCCTTCTCTCAAATGTAAGTTTCTCTTCTTTGCTCTTCTCTCCCACTTCTCTGATTCTCATTTTCTCTTCATCGAGTAATTAAATCACCACGTGTTTTGCAATTATTTGCTAGAACATTGGTCTCATTCTTGATTATCACAGGCAAATTGATTCTCCCTTTACTATCTCCAACACATAAGACTTAGGGTTTTAGTCCCCCTCTCAATCGTTATAGTAAGCGTTTTTCGTGCTATCGATATATACAATCATTTTTCACTCTCATGTTTAGATGAATACAGATTGTGTGATTGTTTTGGACATTTTTATTTTTATTTTTGGAGCTTCACTTTTTTAGTTTTGGTTGGTGGAAGAATTCAACTTGCTACAGTTGATTGATTTATTTCTGTACATCATGATTTCCTCTCTGTTTTGGTTTTTTTTTTCTATACTTTAATTTTTTCAGTTTTCATTTTGACTTTGGCTATATTCAAATATGGTTTCAAAGCTTAAATATTTGTCATTAAATCTAGGATAATTGTGTTGTGTCATTTATGTGAAAAAGAGAAAGAAACCGAGTTTTATCGTATGGAATAGGTGCATGCATGAGTATGGTGTAAGAACCAACAAAGGGGTTTTTATTGAGTATGGTGTATGAATTTCGTTCACTGATTTGCCTCTTAGTATGCTTTGTAAGATATCCCAATTACATATTCTGCACGTTTTGGAGTTAGTGAGCCATCATTTATTGTTTTTCATGTTGGGCTTCCAGTTTCTTGAGCACCTCATAGTCCTTACATTTGATATGAAGTTCCATATCAAAGGTAGTACATATGACTTGAACATTGGATATAGCAACCCTTTCTCCACCTGGGTTTCTTTAGCCCGGTGGTGATAGTTAATTACATATTATAAAAAAAAAGGGATTGTGTTTGTCCTTGTTAGGTGATTATGTTCTGTTGCTCCTTTGTTTCCTTCCTTTTTTCTTCATGAGCTCCCAG